>JAWMAG010000090.1:52500-62500 GCA_037013455.1 Ceratitis rosa | reverse complement strand
TTTTTTTTATTTTAATTTATTTTGTTTTATTTTATTTTATTTTATTTTATTTAATTTAATTTAATTTAATTTAAATTAATTTAATATAATTTAATTTAATATAACTTAATTTAATTTAATTTAATTTAATTTAATTTAATTTAACTTAACTTAATTTAATTTAATTTAATTTAATTTAATTTAATTTAATTTAGTTTAGTTTAATTTAATTTAATTTAAATTAATTTTATTTTATTTTTTTTATTTTATTTAACTTATTTAATATTATTCTATTAATCTTATTTTATTTTATTTTATTTTGCTTTATTTTATTTTTTTACTTTATTTTTTTATTTCATTTTATTTTTTTTTATTTTTATTTTTTTTTTATTTTGTTCTATTTTATTTTATTTTATTTTATTTTTTTGTATTTTACTTTATTTAATTTAATTTAATTTAATTTACGTTAATATAATTGTTCAAGTCACTAACGACTTGATGTGAAATAAGGGAAATGCCGGCTATCAAGCGGGCCCAAATGTTTAATAAAAAGCACCGGTTCAATTTAATTAAAGGTTACATTTGTTTATTTCTCCACTTTTAATTGTCTGATGAATATTCACTTCTTTAGTTTCTCTACAAAGGAATATTCACGATTTTTCTAGATGAACTTAATTTAACTTTGTTTGGAAGTTTTTGTTTTATTGGTTGATATGCTATCCGGTGAGCTAAGAGTTCTCACTAGGAAAGAAGCATAACTTGACAAGTGGGCGCGTGATAACCCCGTTTTGGGTGCGTACATCCAAAACTCGAATGTAGTTATCCGGTCCACGGCGAACATCTTCAATTCGACCGAGTCGCCACTCGGTGGGTGGTAGTGGGTCTTCTTTGACTACTACCAAGTCGCCTGGCTGAGGATCTCGCTGTGGATTCTTCCACTTGTATCTCTTCTGAAGATCTTTGAGATATTCCTCCTTCCAGCGTCGACTGAATTCGTGGTGAAGGATTTTAATCTTCTCCCATCGATTGGTCATTGAAAGGTCTATTGCGTTTGGCTCGGGTATGGCCATAAGCGGAGCACCTCGGATAAAATGACCAGGAGTGAGTGCAGTGAGGTCAGCGGTGTCTTGCGAAATAGCTGACAGAGGTCTCGAGTTGAGAACTGCCTCAATTCGCACTAATAATGTGGCAAATTCCTCAAACGTAAACTTATGAGATGCAGCGGTTTTTTTGAGATGTAATTTAAAGCTTTTGACTGCTGATTCCCATAAGCCACCCATGTGAGGTGCGCTGGGAGGAATGTAGTGCCAATTTATGCCTTAAGGAGCATATTTTTGGACTATGTCGGCAGAGCATTCGTTAAGGAATTTAACGAAGTCGCGTTGTATAGCGCGGTGGGCGCCGATAAACGTTTTGCCGTTGTCGCTCATAATTTTGGATGGAAATCCTCGTCGTCCGACGAAACGTGCAAACGCTGCTCGAAATGCCTCAGTTGTCAGATCTGAACAGAGCTCGAGATGCACGGCCTTCGTTGCAAAGCAGACGAAGACTGCAACGTAGCCTTTGAAATAAGTGTTCGACCTCAAGACTGAAGCTTTTATTTGAAATGGCCCTGCAAAGTCTACTCGCGTTGTAGTAAATGGGAGTGTGAATGTGCAACGCTCAGGGGGTAGAGCGGCCATGATTTGCGTGCGTGTCTTTTGCTTGTAAAGCAGCGTGGAATGTGCCAATCTACCATTCACACGAAGCAGTCCATCCTTATCCAAGAATGGGTTCAGAACGAGTAGTGTACTCTTTTTGTTAATAGCTTTTTTAGCTCGTAAAGCATCTTTTTCGCTAGGAAAATAGCGTTTTTGGGAAATGTCGCTGATGCGCTTCTTGGCGGCTTGGCATTCACTATGTGTCAGATGTGGCAAGGTGATTAATGTTTGCCCATTGGACTTATTTCGAACGTTGTCCACGAAACGGAACATGTATGCAGTCACGCGAATCGCTCGAGAGTATGAGGAAAACCGATCTAGATAGTCGGACTCATCTTCAAGCACGTGACATGCTTCTACTTTGCGCCTTTCTGGCGGAGAAGCGCTGCGGGCCTTTGAATTTGGCCAGGAATCTGCGTGGCAGGAGAGCCACTTCGGTCCATGCCACCAAAGTGAATTGGCAGCTAAGTCCTGCGGCTTGCAGCCGCGTGTACCAAGATCTGCGGGATTATCTCCGCTTGCAACATGACGCCATGTACCGCTTGGAACATATTCTCGGATTTGAGAGGTGCGGTTTGATACATAGGTCTTCCATGTGCATGGTGGCTTCACAAGCCATGCCAATACGATCTCGGAATCTAACCATAGAAATATGTTGCACGCTTGTAATCTGAGTTGTTTTTGAATGGTTGCAACCAGTTTTGCTAATAGTAATGCGCCACACAGCTCTAGGCGTGGTAAGCTTACTGTTTTCAACGGTGCAACCTTTCCTTTTGCAACCAGCAGGGTGGACGTAATTTCATTGTTAGCATGTGTGCGGATGTAAATTGTTGCACAATATGTTTTTTTTATTTTATTTTATTTTACTTATTTAATATTATTCTATTAATATTATTTTATTTTTTTTATTTTGTTTTATATTATTTTTTTACTTTATTTTTTTTATTTTATTTTATTTTTTTTATTATAATTTTTTTTTATTTTGTTCTATTTTATTTTATTTTATTTTATTTTTTTGTATTTTACTTTATTTAATTTAATTTCATTTAATTTAATTAACGTTAATATAATTTACTTTAATTTAATTTAATTTGATTTAAATTAATTTAATTTAATCTAATTTAATTTAATTTAATTCAATATAATTTAATTTAATTTAATTTAATTTAATTTATTTTTTATTTATTTTATTTTATTTTGCTTATTTAATATTATTCTATTAATATTATTTTATTTTGTTTTATTTTTTTTTTTACTTTATTTTTTTTATTTTACTTACTTTTTTTTATTTTAATATATTTTTTTATTTTGTTCTATTTTATTTTATTTTTTTGTATTTTAAATAAATTTTTTAATAAAGTTTAATTTAATTTAATCTAATTTAATTTAATTTAATTCAATATAATTTTATTTTTTTTTATTTTTTTATGTTATATCTTATTTTAATTTATCTTATTTTATTTTATTTTAGTTTATGTTATCTGATTTTATTTCATTTCATTTTTTTATTTTATTTTATTTTATTTTATTTTATTTTACTTTATTTTATGTTATTTGATTTTATTTCATTTTACTTTATTTTGTTTATTTTTTTTATTTAACCTTATTTAATTTAATTTAAATTAATTTAATTTAATTTAACATTTCTTATTTTTTATTTTTATTTTATTATATTTTATTTTATTTTATTTTATTTTTTTTTTATTTTATTTTAATTTGTTTTGCTTTATTTTATTTTATTTTATTTTGTTTTATTTTATTTTATTTTATTTTATTTTATTTTACTTTATTTTATTTTATTTTATTTGATTTTATTTTATTTTATTATAATTTTTTTTTATTTTATTTTAGCTTTAATTTATTTTATTTTCTTTTAGTTTGTTTTATTTTATTCTAATTTTTTTTATTTATTTTTTTTATTTTAATTTATTTTGTTTTATTTTATTTTATTTTATTTAATTTAATTTAATTTAATTTAAATTAATTTAATATAATTTAATTTAATATAACTTAATTTAATTTAATTTAATTTAATTTAATTTAATTTAACTTAACTTAATTTAATTTAATTTAATTTAATTTAATTTAATTTAATTTAGTTTAGTTTAATTTAATTTAATTTAAATTAATTTTATTTTATTTTTTTTATTTTATTTAACTTATTTAATATTATTCTATTAATCTTATTTTATTTTATTTTATTTTGCTTTATTTTATTTTTTTACTTTATTTTTTTATTTCATTTTATTTTTTTTTATTTTTATTTTTTTTTATTTTGTTCTATTTTATTTTATTTTAATTTATTTTTTTGTATTTTACTTTATTTAATTTAATTTAATTTAATTTACGTTAATATAATTGTTCAAGTCACTAACGACTTGATGTGAAATAAGGGAAATGCCGGCTATCAAGCGGGCCCAAATGTTTAATAAAAAGCACCGGTTCAATTTAATTAAAGGTTACATTTGTTTATTTCTCCACTTTTAATTGTCTGATGAATATTCACTTCTTTAGTTTCTCTACAAAGGAATATTCACGATTTTTCTAGATGAACTTAATTTAACTTTGTTTGGAAGTTTTTGTTTTATTGGTTGATATGCTATCCGGTGAGCTAAGAGTTCTCACTAGGAAAGAAGCATAACTTGACAAGTGGGCGCGTGATAACCCCGTTTTGGGTGCGTACATCCAAAACTCGAATGTAGTTATCCGGTCCACGGCGAACATCTTCAATTCGACCGAGTCGCCACTCGGTGGGTGGTAGTGGGTCTTCTTTGACTACTACCAAGTCGCCTGGCTGAGGATCTCGCTGTGGATTCTTCCACTTGTATCTCTTCTGAAGATCTTTGAGATATTCCTCCTTCCAGCGTCGACTGAATTCGTGGTGAAGGATTTTAATCTTCTCCCATCGATTGGTCATTGAAAGGTCTATTGCGTTTGGCTCGGGTATGGCCATAAGCGGAGCACCTCGGATAAAATGACCAGGAGTGAGTGCAGTGAGGTCAGCGGTGTCTTGCGAAATAGCTGACAGAGGTCTCGAGTTGAGAACTGCCTCAATTCGCACTAATAATGTGGCAAATTCCTCAAACGTAAACTTATGAGATGCAGCGGTTTTTTTGAGATGTAATTTAAAGCTTTTGACTGCTGATTCCCATAAGCCACCCATGTGAGGTGCGCTGGGAGGAATGTAGTGCCAATTTATGCCTTAAGGAGCATATTTTTGGACTATGTCGGCAGAGCATTCGTTAAGGAATTTAACGAAGTCGCGTTGTATAGCGCGGTGGGCGCCGATAAACGTTTTGCCGTTGTCGCTCATAATTTTGGATGGAAATCCTCGTCGTCCGACGAAACGTGCAAACGCTGCTCGAAATGCCTCAGTTGTCAGATCTGAACAGAGCTCGAGATGCACGGCCTTCGTTGCAAAGCAGACGAAGACTGCAACGTAGCCTTTGAAATAAGTGTTCGACCTCAAGACTGAAGCTTTTATTTGAAATGGCCCTGCAAAGTCTACTCGCGTTGTAGTAAATGGGAGTGTGAATGTGCAACGCTCAGGGGGTAGAGCGGCCATGATTTGCGTGCGTGTCTTTTGCTTGTAAAGCAGCGTGGAATGTGCCAATCTACCATTCACACGAAGCAGTCCATCCTTATCCAAGAATGGGTTCAGAACGAGTAGTGTACTCTTTTTGTTAATAGCTTTTTTAGCTCGTAAAGCATCTTTTTCGCTAGGAAAATAGCGTTTTTGGGAAATGTCGATGATGCGCTTCTTGGCGGCTTGGCATTCACTATGTGTCAGATGTGGCAAGGTGATTAATGTTTGCCCATTGGACTTATTTCGAACGTTGTCCACGAAACGGAACATGTATGCAGTCACGCGAATCGCTCGAGAGTATGAGGAAAACCGATCTAGATAGTCGGACTCATCTTCAAGCACGTGACATGCTTCTACTTTGCGCCTTTCTGGCGGAGAAGCGCTGCGGGCCTTTGAATTTGGCCAGGAATCTGCGTGGCAGGAGAGCCACTTCGGTCCATGCCACCAAAGTGAATTGGCAGCTAAGTCCTGCGGCTTGCAGCCGCGTGTACCAAGATCTGCGGGATTATCTCCGCTTGCAACATGACGCCATGTACCGCTTGGAACATATTCTCGGATTTGAGAGGTGCGGTTTGATACATAGGTCTTCCATGTGCATGGTGGCTTCACAAGCCATGCCAATACGATCTCGGAATCTGACCATAGAAATATGTTGCACGCTTGTAATCTGAGTTGTTTTTGAATGGTTGCAACCAGTTTTGCTAATAGTAATGCGCCACACAGCTCTAGGCGTGGTAAGCTTACTGTTTTCAACGGTGCAACCTTTCCTTTTGCAACCAGCAGGGTGGACGTAATTTCATTGTTAGCATGTGTGCGGATGTAAATTGTTGCACAATATGCTTTTTCCGAAGCATCGCAAAACCCGTGGATTTGGGTGTCCTGTCCCGGAGCGAAATTAACCCAGCGTGGTTTTTCAATTGCGCAAATAGCAGGCAGATTTTCTGCAAAGGTGTGCCATTTTGACAAAGCTGTTGGCTTAGCACATTCATCCCAATCAGTGCCGTCTAGCCAGAGTTCTTGCAACAGAATTTTTGCTTGAATCATAACTGGCGACAGCCATCCTGCCGGGTCAAAAAGTTTTGCAACCGACGATAAAATTTGTCGCTTAGTGACCGCGTTTGCTGAAGTAGCTGGCAGAATTGTATATGTAAACTTGTCTGTCAGAGCGTTCCATTGGATACCCAGAGTTTTGGTTTTAGAAGCACTCTCGAATTTCAGAAAGTTTGAATCGAGCAGATCCTCTTTGGGATATTGTTGCAGTATAGTGGCGTTATTTGCCGTTAATTTTTTAAGTACGAAACCAGCGGATTTCAGAGCGTTGACCACTTGAAAAAGTGATTCAGAAGCACTGTCTATGTCATGACTACCGGATAAGATGTCATCGACATATGTTTGGTCTCGTATTATTGGTGCAGCCAGTGGATATATTGCCTCGGTATCCGTTGCAAGTTGATGCAACGTACGGATGGCAAGGTATGGTGCACAATTGACCCCAAATGTAACAGTTTTCAGGCAGTAATCGGTGACAGGAGATTCAGCCGATTTACGAAATATAATTCGCTGAAACTGTTTATCATCGTCGTGAATTAATATCTGACGATACATTTTTTCTATATCTCCGTTGAATACAAACTTATACATGCGCCATTGAAGAATGAGCAGCATGAGGTCTGGTTGGAGAGTAGGACCAGCATACAAAACATCGTTGAGTGAGTTGCCTGAGCTCGATTTTCTCGAGGCGTTAAATACTACTCGAACTTTAGTGGTCACTTTGTCCGGTTTTACAACGGCGTGATGTGGCAAGTAGAATGAGTGATAGTTGCCACTGGAGATTATTTCACGCGGGTAGGTGAACTCCATGTGGTCGAGGTCAAGATATTCTTGCAACACATTATTGTACATCATATTTAACTCTCCTTTTTTCTTAAGCGTGCGCTCCATACAGAAAAATTGTTGAAGCGCTGCAGACCGGGAATGGCCTAAAGGGAGTTTTGCGGGGAAATCTTCCTTGAATGGAAGCCGCACAATGTACCGACCGTTTGGGGCACGAGTCGTGGTTTGCTTGTATATGTTTTCGCAAGCTTGATCCTCATTTGAAATTTGTGGAATTGGAGGAATTTCTTCCTCTTCCCAGAATTTTCTCAATTGATCACCAAGTGTATCAGTTGAGATCTCTTCTACTTGTGTCGAGAATGACACCACCTTTTCGGTTACCGGACCGCTAAGGATCCAACCGAATATTGTGTTTTGCGCAAGTACTGTGTCGCAAATTGTTTGTACACCTTCCACGAGAATTTGTGGAAGTATGTCACTGCCGATTACCATGTCGGTTTGAGCTGGTATATGGCAATTTGGGTCAGCAAGTTCAAGGATTTTGAACTGTTGCCAGGTATTACGACTTAAGGTAAAAGTTGGCAAATGCCTCGTTAGCTTTTGTAGCACGATGGCTTGGGCATTGATCCGTTGCTTGGTTTTGGATGATACCAGAGTCAAGGAACAAAGTTTGGATGAGTTTTGGACGATATGTCCACCCATTCCGGAAATTTCGAACTTGGAATGTTCGACTGGAAGTCGCAACTTTTTCTGAACTTTCGAGGAAATGAAAGTTCTTTGTGAGCCTTGGTCAACTAAGGCTCTGAGTTGGAACAATTTTGGCATTGGGAAATTGGGTGTCGGGAATTGCAACACGGACATGTGTTATCCCTTTTTTGTTCCGCCACAAATGATTGTGTCCTGTTAAAGGATCTATTATGAGCGATGTTTTGAGTGGCGACTGGTTTTGGTTTGTTTTGGCTTGGATGAAGCCGGTTTAGACGCTCCACCACTTCATATCTAGAAGTGAGGAAATCGTTCATTTGCGGCCATGATGGCAGCTCTTTTCGAGATGCCAGAGATTGTTCCCACAAGGATAATGTGGTTTCAGGCAGTTTCGAGCATATATAGACTAACATTGGATCCCAACTATCTGTCGATACGCCTTGGGAATGTAAGGCGGACAGACAGTCATTTATTGTCGTTTGTAGTCTTTGTAATTGCTCGCTATTTTCGGTCTGTACGTTGGACAGCGAGAGTAGGACTTTTATTTGATTGTCCACTAGAATACGTTTGTTTTCGTATTTTGCCCGTAATGCCTCCCATGCTAGCTCGAAGTTATCATCGCTCAATGGATATTGTTTGACGATTGAGCCAGCTTTGCCTTCCGTTTTGTACCGGAGATGATACAATTTTTGCGCACGGGAGAGTTTAGGGTGGTTTATGTAGACCGCCGTGAACATATCACGAAACGCTGGCCATTCTTCATAACCCCCATAGAATGTCTCTGTGTCGCAGGCTGGGACTTTAAGGCATATATTTGAAGAAGAAGCTTCTTCTGAAGTTCGTTCCACACGGGAAGGTGGACTCGGCTGAGTAGCTGCTCGAATTAATTCGAGCTGGTCCGCTATCTTTATCTTCGTTAATTCATACGTGTCATGGCACGTGAAGTATTTATTGTCTGCTGAAATTTTGAAATTTTCGGGCAGACATTCGTCGGGCTTTGAACAAACCTCTCTATAGACCGTTTTAAATTCTTGCCAACATTCATCTAGTGATTTGTCTTTGATTCTGAGATACGTCTCCGTGTGATCCTGAATAGGGGAATCACTGAATCGAGAACAGTATCGAATCACATTGTCACTTAGTGAAATAAAAAGTTGCGCGGAAGGATCGATCTGTTTAGATCTGCGCGTTTGTGACGATTCTCTTTTTGTGGTAAGGGCTTCGAGTGAAGTTCCCTTTCTTGTATCGGAATCAGACATTTTGTGTTCCTTAGTACCTTTGGTAGGACTATGACCAATTGGCATTTAAAAGAAAAAAAATGTATTTAAATAGTCGCAAGAAAAACCGTGAAACTCGAATAGAGTTTATATGAATATCTAATGTTCGCACTTCGTGCTTTATTGAAGTAAAATAATGCACTTTATGCCACAGAAAAATTTGAGAAAAGAAAAAAATTTGTGGCTGTGTTTGTGTTTTTTTTTTTTTTTGTTGAAATCACAACTTTTCGTTAAGTTAATTTTAAAATTAAATCACTGGAAGAAATTATTCCGAATAGAAATTAAATATAAAAAAATCACAAACACTTTCACTTTTATAAACGTGGGTTATATACGTATTAATAAAAGTAAAATGTAATAAATATATTATAAATAATTTATATAAAATTTGTAAAAAAATTGAAATTATTTAATAATTAATTATTTAATTGTTATATCGAAATGATATATTTTGTTTAAAAATAGCGAACAGAAAAATTCCCTATTGGGTTATTAAACGATCTTGTATCTTGTCAAAAATTTGGCATGAACATGTAAATATGTATGTATGCATATGACAATGTAAACAGATACAACAGCTGTTTGAATTATGATATATACGTATGTGTGTATATATATGTCAACATATATTTTGACCTCAGCTGCTCGCGCTACGAAGAGAGCGCATAAAATAATGATATGTTGAAAAACAATATGCGCAGATCAAAGAGTATTTAGGTGCGTGTGTGTGCCCAATGTTTAGAAGATAAACATACACACAATATATGGTTCTCTTGTAATATCGAGAGCGAATATCGCATAAAGCGGAAATTGGAAAAATGCAGTGAGTCGATCACTTGCAGTAATGTTCGCTCTTTTAAAGCTGCGCTCTTTTAGCAAAGTGGTGAATATTTATTAATTTTTTGCTTTTGTGTCTTTAT
>JAWMAG010000090.1:17500-42500 GCA_037013455.1 Ceratitis rosa | reverse complement strand
TTCTTTGGAATTCAATGTAGCGGAGTGTATTTTTTGATACCATATATATAGACATACACATTAACAATTATCGTTGCAATAATTTACTTTTTATTTTGCTATATATGATTCTTTAATAAGTTTTTAATTGGCTTTGTTTCACTATCGCGACATTTTTTATATTTTATTTTGAGCCAAATAGCACAGATTGTCTCCCGTTTTCTTTTTTTTCTGAGTTCGCGCTACTACATACACACGGATGCACAAATATTTCACAGACACAAAATATATTATTTTAGCATAAAGTTGGGTGGCTGGTGTTTAATAAATATACACCACGATCGATTTTATATATTTCACTACGTTTTTTATCACAAATATATACACCCACTTAACGTTGGGTCAGTTTTGTATTTTTCGTGGCTGGTGATTAATAAATATACACCAAGATTTTGTACATATATCACTGCGTTTTTCTTATTACAACTATATACACCCACTTGACGTTGGGTCAGTTTTGCATTTTTTCGTGGCTGGTGATTAATCAATATACACCAATATCGGTGTCACATATTTCACTGCGTTTCTTATTATCACAAAATATATACCCAGTTGGGTCAGTTGGCATATTCGTGGCTGGTGATCAACAAAATATAAATATTCACAAGACGAGTCTTGAGTTTTTTTTTTTTTACACTGCGTTTATATTGGAAGCATATATATACCCACTCCGCATTGGGTTTTTTTGTTGCATCTTTTCTTGCTTTTTCTTCTTGGCTAGCTATAAAATTAGACCAAATTACAAAAAAATACAATCAAATTTTTCAAATCATTAATATTATAGTCAAGGAAGTATCTCTGTTTTTGGTTCAAATTCCTTTTTTTCTCAACAATGGAATCCTTCATTAGATTGGCCGATGCCATTACTGAATTTGAAGCTGATTTCCAAGAGACTACATCCGGAGATCAGAACAAGCACACCTTAGCTATACTTCAAGATGAGTTGAAGGCTATGTGGCGAAAGGTCAAATCAGCCCAAGACAACCTGAATAACTCAGACCTCTCTAAAGAGGAACGGCTGGCTGTAAAAAGTAAACAAAAAAGCAGTTTTGCCTGCTACATGAGGTGCATGGCTGCCTTAGCGGCTGATGCCGAAAAAGTAGAAAAATCTACAAAGCAAAGTTTTCAAAGGTGATTACCTTTCATGGCCGTCATTCCGAGACATGTTTACGGCAATTTATATTCAAAACCAACGCCTATCCTCAGTTGAGAAGTTATTCCACCTCAACCAGAAAACACAAGGGGAGGCAAAGGAAATAGTACGAAGGTGTCCATTGACCAATGACGGTTTCGAATTGGCTTGGAGAAGCCTAATTGACCGATACGAAAATAAACGTATTCTGGTCAATACACAATTGAAAATTCTATTCAATTTAAGGCAATTGAGAACGAATGCGATAGCTCCATAAAGAAATTGCAACGAGACATCAATAATTGCATCTCGTCACTTCAATGTCATAACATTGATATTTCGAATTGGGACGCTATTTTGACATATTTATGCTCAACCAAGCTTCCGGAATGCACCTTAGCTCTATGGTAACAAACCATAGAAAACAAAACGGAGATTTCCAAGTGGAAGGATATGGATAGATTTCTATCAAACCGGTTTCAAACACTGGAGACCGTCTCAGGCCTAAAGGAGAACAAGCCCAGCAGGTTGCCAAAGCAGCAGCAGCCCACACAACACCTTGTAGAAGCACACCCGAAAAGACTTGGCACTTTTCAAGCGAGTGTTAACAACAATGTGTGTAAAGTGTGCCGACGATCGGAGCATAAATTACAAAACTGTGAGGAAATCCGAAAATTAACACCTGCACAGCGGATTGAATTCATTAAAGCAAATGACCTTTGCCTGAATTGCTTGTCAGCTGGACATACGGTTACAAGATGTAAAAGTCCATTTAATTGCAGCATATGTCGATCCAGACATCATACGTTGCTTCATCTCCCACAAGCAAGTCAGCCAGAAGCAACAGGTTCTAGGAGATTTCCACATCCAATTGAGGAAGGACCTTCGACTTCCAGACAGGCTCAACAAAGAATGGAATCTACATCTGAAAATCATAATACAATTAGAAATGTAAATTCATGCCATGCAAACACAAACAGAAGAGTTTTATTAGGGACAGCACGGGTACAAATCCATTTCAATGGCATCAATTTCTCGGCCAGAGCATTGATAGACTCAGGATCTGAATGTACTTTCATAACTGAAAGACTAAAACGCCGAATTAATCTGCCATCTAAACGCTTGCATGCCCAAGTATCGGGCATCAACAACTCGATATCAGCACAGGTCAAAGAAGCTTGTGCCATTCAATTACGGTCACCCACTGACCCTCTAATAAATCTAGAGGCAATTGCTCTTGTCTTGCCAAAATTGACAGGGGACTTGCCTACTTGCCAAGTAAGTGCACTGACGCAGCAAGCATTCCCAGAATTAGTTTTGGCAGACAAGAGATTTTTCATAAATGAACCAGTCGATCTCGTCTTAGGAGGAGACATTTACCCACAAATAATGCTAGGTGGAATTAGAAAGAACGTGTTAAGTACACTTCTCGCTCAAGAAACCGTATTCGGTTGGATTATAACCGGTAGTGCCGAAGCTTCCCATTCAGCCCACAATATTGTCTCCTTTTATAATGAAGTCAATTGGAGAAACAATTGACTGCGTTTTGGGAATTGGAAGGTCTTCCAAAGAAAGCAACCATAAACGAAAATGATAAATACTGCGAAGAGCTATTTAAAGCAACTACAAAAAGGAATGTTGACGGTAAATATGTGGTCTCATTAGCTTTCAAACAGGACTACCCAAGTGATATTTCCCTGGGACCATCACTGAAAGGAGCGTGTGCTCAGTTCTACCGCAACGAAACGCGTTTGGCAAAGAAACCTGAGTTGCAGACGGAATACAGCAGAGTCCTATGCGAATACGAGACTTTGGACCATATGTCCAAAATTCCGTACAGCATACAAGCAGACTCCACTGACTGCTATTTTTTGCCTCATCACGCAGTGTTGAAAGAGGAAAGCACTACCACTAAAGTTAGAGTGGTATTCAACGCCTCATGCCCCACAGCTAATGGCGTGAGCTTAAATGATGTCCTATATCCCGGCCCAATTCTGCAAGCAGACCTACCAATACTAATACTACGATGGAAGTTTTACAAGTATGTCTTCAACAGCGATATCGAGAAAATGTATCGACAGATTTTGGTAAATCATGAACACACGAAATTCCAGAGAGTAGTTTTTCGTAAGAGCCCTGAGGAACCTATCAGTTTGTACGAGCTGAAGACGGTTACCTTTGGCATTAACTGCGCGCCCTACTTAGCTATAAGGACTTTACATCAATTAGCAGATGATGTAGAGAAAAACTACCCGATAGCATCGAGCATTCTCCGTAACTGTATGTACGTAGATGACATACTCACAGGTGGACATACTCTTGATTCCACAATACGGGCTCGAGAGGAAATATCAAAGGTAATGACATTATTTGGTTTTCCCTTGCGCAAATGGACATCCAACAACACTCAAGTTTTAAATGGTATACCAAAGTCACACTTTTTGGAATTCGAAGACACTAGCACCGTAAAGGCTCTTGGAATCAGATGGAATGCCCGGTCTGACTATTTCTACTTTATTACAAAACCTATAGACAGCAAAGGAATCACTACGAAAAGAGCGATTCTCTCCGCGATCGCCAAGCTATTCGATCCACTTGGATGGCTTGCACCAATCATAATAGTGGCCAAAATCTTAATGCAGAACATTTGGCTTGATGGAACTGATTGGGACGAAACTGTGTCGTCAACTACCTTGAATCGGTGGCAGACCTTTGTAAACGGGTATACGGAAATTAACAATATCCGTATACCAAGATGGGTCAACTTCACACCGTGTGCCACTGCAGAAATACATGGATTCTGCGACGCATCGGAGAAGGCCTACGCAGCCACAATTTTTCTAAAAATTATGATTGAGGACAAAGTTAACGTAAGCCTACTAATGGCAAAAACACGAGTCGCTCCAGTCAAAACGATATCATTACCTCGACTGGAATTATGTGGCGCAGTTCTTCTAGCAGAAACAATGGAATCCATTATCAATCAACTTAATATGGGTCATTTAACCACTCATTTCTGGACGGATTCTACCATCGTATTAGCATGGATACGAAAACCACCGTGTTCCTGGTCAACGTTTGTTGCCCATAGAGTGACAAAAATAGTCGAAAAGGTTGGAAACAAGAACTGGCGCCATGTAGACTCAGAGTCCAACCCAGCAGACCTGGCCAGCAGAGGATTACCAGCCGGTGAATTGGTCAACAATTTGCTGTGGTGGTAGGGACCTTCTTGGTTACAAGAAGACGACAGTAGTTGGCCCGTAAACGAAATCGAACAACAAACAACTATAGAAGAAAAAAGAGTGCATGCTCACACAACATCAACAGTAAACGATTCCCAGGATATACTGAATCGATTTTCTAATTTCTCGCGAGCTTTGAGAGTTATCTCCTATATAAGGAGATTCTATCAAAGAATACATCCGAAAACAAAATCTTCTTTTAAGATAGAGTCTAACTTAATTTCGCCCGACGAAATCAAGTTGACGACTCAGTGTCTAATAAATATTTGTCAAAAACGGTATTACCGCGAAGAATACGAAAAATTGAAATCCGGAAAAACCATTGGGGGAAAAAGTGAAATCTTGCCTCTTAACCCATTCATTGACAGAAATGGCATTATGAGAGCCTGTGGACGTCTCAGCGCATCTTCGGACCTATCTTATAGTGAACACCATCCTATTCTTCTTCCTTATAGCGCCAGGTTGTCCCGTCTTTATGTCCAGTTTGTCCACCAAGTGTCCATCCATGGGGAAAATCAGCTGATGCTGCGGCTCATCCGATCCCAGTTCTGGATACCGAGGGTCAAGAATATGATCCGATCCGTCATTCACAACTGCAAGGTCTGCACAATCTACAAAAAAAGGTCGCAAACCCAACTTATGGGAATCCTTCCAGAAGAACGCACTGCCTTTTCCAGAGCGTTCACAAATACCGGAGTGGATTTTGCTGGACCTTTCGATATCAAGTCCTACCGCGGCAGAGGTTGTAGAATTTCCAAAGGTTACCTCTGCCTATTTGTCTGCTTTTCAAAAAAAGCTATTCATCTAGAAGCCACTATTGACCTTTGCACTGCTTCCTTTTCAGCAGCCTTTGCTAGGTTCATAGCCAGGCGTGGATGTCCAAAAAACGTATACTCGGACAATGGAACCAACTTTGTAGGGGCTTCTAGATCTTTAAAGGCCGAATTTAAGGCCTTCTTAGCTGATGCACGTTCTAGTGCACTGTCCAAATTCCAACATCAGGTCCTAAATTGGCATTTTATACCCGCTGCAGCTCCTCACATGGGTGGCCTTTGGGAAGCAGGGGTGAAAAGCTTTAAAATTCATTTTAGAAAAATCGCAAATGACCATAAGTTCACGTTCGAGGAGTTTAGCACTCTCCTATGTCGAGTTGAATCGTGCCTCAATTCTCGACCATTAAGTCCCTCGTCAAACAATTCTACAGACTTGGAGCCGCTTACTCCAGGTCATTTTCTAGTTGGTAGTGTTCTCCTTGCACCACCAGAAATCAATATTGACGAAAACCGCGTGTCAATCGTCAACAGATGGGAAAAACTCAAAGCCCTACACCAAACTTTCTGTAAAAGATGGAAGGCAGAATATCTTAGCGAATTGCAGAAGCGCAACAAATGGATGCACCCTCAATCCAACCTCAAAATGGGGGACCTAGTTATCATCAAAGAAGACAACCTTCCACCCAACGAATGGAGACTGGGAAGAATCACCCAATTACACCCAGGTCCCGACAACCGAGTACGGGTAGTGGACGTGGAAACATCGAAAGGAAAAGCCACAAGACCAATCGCGAAATTGGTCTTACTTCCCCCCCACGACGAAAATTAAGACAAAAAAATCCGCTTAAGTAGGACGTTTAGGAGTATGTAAACGCCTACTTACTTACATAAGTACCTGAATACGCACATACCTATAGGCATACATACATGTATGTAGATATGTACACTTTACGTGTATACAAATGTACATACATATAAACACGAACATACATACGTACGGACATACATATCTTCATGCGTACGCACATATGTATGTACATATGTACATACATACACGTACCCGCATAGTATATGCATACCCATATACATATATACTCGTACTTACATACGTACACCCATGTATATGCGTAACTAATGCAATCTACATACGTACATACTCGTGCATACATACTTATGTCCCAAACTCCACTCAAAAGTAAATCCGCCAACCACCATACCGAAAAATAAGGACACACTAATTATCCCTATTAATATTTTAAATAATTAGTTTTCATCAACATATGTAGAAAATTCCCAGAGTGCTGACCCCGAAATTCATAAATGTTCAACGTCTATTTTCCGATTACATTCTATGTATGTATGGAAATAACCAAAGAATTTTCAAAACATTTTAAGTATAGTTTCTCAAAGATTTCTGAAGCCAATTCAATATTTATATTTTTGGAGATATATTTACATACTAAAAATTTACAACCAATTTAATATCCATAAAATGATTGTACCATATGTACATATATCTGCACATGAGAAAAAACGATTTAACTAACTACAATACTTCTGAAAACCTTTTTTCATTTCTTCTCAAAAACGAGTTTTCAAATTTAATGGACACAATTTTTCAGAAATAACTCAAGCGATATGCTTATACGAGTATACATACATATACATATGTATTTCTCAAATATGAAACGAAATGCTTCGAAAATTTATCCGCAATAAGACATGCCTGTCGTAAGAGGCCACTAGTGGACCTTAGTTCTCCTGATAGTACGGATTTTTATTTTTGTAATTACAACAAAAAAAAAAGAACTTTTCTAAAATATTATTAAATTTTTTTTTTTTTTTTTAAATTTTCAGCGAAAAGTTTTTGAGAAAATATTAACCTTTTAAAATGGTCAGAAAAAATTGTAAAAATAAAATTAGTATTACTTCTTCGTTATATGCATGTATGTATAAATGAATGCCTATCATCAAAATATCGTTTTGAATCATACCTAAATACATATGTACATAAATCTTTTAGGCATTTGTTCACATGTCTGCCTTTGTGCCGCTCAATACAACAAACTAAATTTTAATACATATGTATATTACAATTATGTGAAGATCAGTTGTACAATTGTTTGCAAAATTAATTATATGTATGCAATTAGCTAGTTTTTATTTTTTTTTTGCTTCATTATTTGGCTTCGAGTCTGTATGGTTACGGAATACTTGCAAAAACAGCCAAAATGACACCAAAGGAATATTGATTGATACCGCTTGCTAGTGCTTCTTTAATAACGTTGATAACACCCAACTGAGTTTCGATATTAACATTGGAACTAGTGACAAACTTCAGTGCAACACTTAAGAGACGTTTAAAACAAAGCTTCCTATTTATTACACAAGCTTTGCAAACTTTATAAGAAGGTCCGAAATCTTGCGTTGTAAACAATTGGACACATCTGCTTCGTGATTGGCCAGATCTTGAATTGCAGAGACCAACTCGTAATAATCTTTGACACACATCTCATTGCTCTCGTACGCCTCTATTACGATACTTAATCTGCTGCGGGTTTTCGATTTCGCTATCTCTAACGTCGCTTTATGGCAGTTATCCGTAATACAGCTTTTCACGTTGTAACTGTTTACGGAGCGATTTAATAAAATTTCAATATTTTCTTTAGAACATTTTCCCAAGCATAACGCAAAATAATGGCCTATGAGGCGTTCAACATTTAAACGTTTAAAATCTGAGGAAAACAGTGCGAATCTATTATTTGTTTCCACCCAGAATTCAAGTTGATTCAATAATTCTTCAGACCGATCATCTAAGCAACTTGATGCTAGTAATAGTATATCTGTGCATGCATAGGATAATGATGAATTCCCTTTAATAACACTTTGTTGTACATTGCGAAGTAGCGCCATTGAAAGATCAGAAATTATCAAAGCAGCAAAAAGTTGTATTATTTCATCGTAACGGTGTGGAACAACGAAAATCTCTCCACCTAGAAAGACTGCTCTCAAAATATCAGTAAGGAACTCCAAACCGCTCATAAGAAAATCTTCATTGTTAACAGTTATAAAAGATTGAAGATAAGCATTTAGTAACTCGTATGAAAATCCTTCCTTTGCATTAACATGGTTCAAAACCAACTCTTGAAGCTCTTTATTTTTAAACACCAATGGAAGTATATTAGTGAGACTGGTTAGCACATATTTTTCGATAAAACCAAACATGCTCTAAATTCGAAGATTATTTAACGACGACATGGACAAAAGCAAAACATTGAAAAAGTCCTTAGGTACGGGGAAGGAGGAGTGCTGAAAAACGGTTGCCATCTCGGTAAGATCCTTTTTATTTACTTCAAGTAAATTTGTTTCCACTTCACGCAATAAAGCACGCAGAGCCAATTCCGCCAAGTTCAGTTTTTCGTTGTACATTTCTTTAAAAGACTCATGTTTTAACATGAATTTAGCAACGAATTTCCATGTTTCGATCTTCGTTTTAATTCCTATGCAGGGGTCAGTCATGGAATTAAGGCACACTCTTTGAATAAATTGTCCAACAGCGTAATATTCCATAACAGTGAGTTCTGCCAATTCCTCCAAACAATTCCATACCAGCTTATGCGAAGACTCATGTACAGAATTTATATTTTTCATTTCAGACTTCAAATTCATTTTTCTAGAGTTTATTTTAAAAAACATGCATGCGTTTTGCACTGTTTCCCAGATAAAATTCAAGAAATAGAAATAGATGATTCATTCAATTAAGTAGCCAAGTTATTATAAGTACTATCCACATCAGTACCAGTACCTATGAAATCAATTTTATCAAAGTGATTCTGGTAACAAACTGTAAAAAGTTTCCAATCAGTAAGGCTGAAGTCTTCAAACTTGTAGCAATATTTTAATTTATTTATCCAGAGTTGAAGAAGTTCCCAGGCTGTGACTTCACCACATTTTAGAGCATTTGCACACACAAGGAACACTTAATCCTTCGAAATATTATTTGATGATACATCCAATGTTGTAAGAGTCGAATAAGTCAAATTCGAATATTTGTTCTCCATTATTTCAATTAATTCCAACTAATTAAAAGGTGCTTATTCCCCCAAAGTATTGATAGAATTTTCGGCTAACATAATTTGAGCAAAAGCCAATCATATTAAAAAAATTTCAATTTTTTTTTTTTTAGATTCAATTTAATTTTTTTCTCACAAAACCACTACATTTTATTATTATTTGTTATCAGTTAAGCACAATTTGTGCAATGTACATATTCATATAAGCATGTACATATGTATCTCGAAACATCGTCAACTACACCGGGTTAAAAATAAATCTAACACCTATGACAATTATAATTTGATTTGTGTACATGTTTTATATAAATCAAAATGCAAGTAGTATTGCACTGGAAATGTAAATTGTTCTTTTTTTAAAAACATATTTGTCATGACAAATTGCTTCTAGCAATTTACAATACTAATGGAAATATGGCACGGCGACCTTTAGGATAGTCCTTGAACTCCTTCTTATAGTTACGGTGCTTGCCCAAAGCCCACATGGTCATTTGATAAGCGCCAGCAATTGCAAAAAGCCATGCCGGTAAGCACTGAGTCATTAAAGAATATGCTACCCAGGAGCCAATTTCATATGTGTAGTTGGAACAAGACACCAAGTTGAATACTTTGGTAAAGGGATTGTCATCAGGTACCGGAATGCGGCGTACTTTAGTGCCCGGCGGACGTAAGTTGCGTAAAGCAATATGTATAGAATAGTTACCGAGTTCGCATAGGGCATAGTAGCATGTGAGACACGATGCACGAAGATAGTCTCCAAAATCCGATTAAGATAATGTACGACATAGCAGCCAGCTGCAATATGTGCCGTTAAAGACATTGGTGTATTTGCTGCGTCACCGTAGATAAAACTCGGACGAGCATAGAAGATTAGGTAAACGAATAATGGGCCGGCATATTCAGCTAAGAATACAGTCTTCCAACCAATTTGTGGTCCAAAAATCTTTAATATAAATCTTATTAGATTTTCCAACATTTGCGTCCTCAATAGTATCAGTTTTCCTTAAGTGCTTTGCCACGGGGCTCCAAACGCAGTGACTGCCTTTCAGGTGCCGGTGTATTCTTATACCGCTTATGGATAATATAACGCAATTCACCAATGGTAGTGGTAGGTGGCACTTGGCATTTTCCAGAAGATTTGGAGCCTGTGGTTGATAAAATTTCAATTTCCACACTGTGTGCACTTATTTGTAAAATTTTATTTACAGTAAACTGAAATTTTCGACAGAAAGAAATTAACAAATATCGTGTTTACATATGTATTTCGAATGACATATGAAGAAACGATAAAAATCAAATAGAAGTTGCCAGACCAAATATGTTACTATCAGTTGTGAAATTTTAATTTGAAATGGTTATCGTATATCGTTCGGATTCATCTGAGCTCAAGGAATTTCCTTTTTTATAATATTATAACAGAGATATATTAAATTTGAATATTGAATTATTTGAACTTTTCTAATTTAAATTCAAAACCACTCAATGAACAAACTGTGCGAATTGAAAGTCTAATAATCATAGCAATAGTTTCCTGTAACAAATGCCTTTATGTATAACAATTTTTTCACAATAAACCTTTAAATTCGAGAAGCAAAGTAAAGAAATATGCAGAAAATCTTACATATCTTTAAGAATTGATAATTGAACAAATCAACTATACAGTTATGCTAAGCTTTTCAGCAAAAAATACAAAATCATTTTGAAGCATCATGTGCTGCATTACAAGCAGCAAACATCTTCCGATAAAAATGCGTTTATTATATCAAAAACGTAACAAAGAAAGAAAAAAATACTTACATTTACTATTAAATAAATGAATTATTATTATTAAATCTCCCTCATATCTCGTAGCACGTAGCACTCTAATATTTTTTAAGTATATGTATGTATACATATACAACATAAATTGAGTTTTCACCAGGCAATTCAATCACACTTACTTGTTGAAACTCCAGCCGCTGGACCTTTATGTATCCGCCTCTCTGATGCTGCAGCTAATTGATGGTCGGTGGTAAAAAGACCAGTTGAAAAATTTGGTCGTGTATTAACAGCTTCTTTTGGGGAATCTTCTTCGCTTCTGTATTAAAGGGCTCGGTATCGGCACTGAAGATATAGTACGAATGGCATTGCCCTTGACGTTGCTGCTTGACAAGTTGAAGGAAGGTGTAATATGCGTCTTAACTTATTTGAAGGAGCGAATTGATCCAGCTCCTTCTTTTAAAAATCGTATGCATTTTCAATATTAGCCTGAGGAAATGAATTTGGTCAGCTACTTTGTGGTTATGAACATTTTCCTCGAGGTTATAAGATGTTGAGTTGTCATTTTATCAAGGAAGTATGTTATTTTGTTTAATTTTTGTCATGAATTATGCCAGTCACGGGCGTTGACGCTATTAAATGCTGGAATGCTAGAACTGCACCTAAAATAGAAGAAAAATTAAAATCTAAAAATTTTTTAAAGGATTTGCAGCCTCGTGGCTGCAAAAAAATGGCGCAGGAAATTTTTTGCTGCGCCGCTGCTTCAAATATGACAGAAGAATATCATCCACAACAAGTCTCCAAAACAAATTCTCATTTCAGTGATGTTGCCAGCCCAACATTTCTTAAGTTTTTTTTTTAATTTTTTTTACTCATGTAAAATATATATAATCACATCCAAATAACACATAAAAATAATTTTTGAGCAAACTTATTGCACTTGCTTATTAAAAACTACGGAGTGTTGTATTTTGTATCTTTAGAGCATACAACGAATTTAAAAAAAAAACCGATTTTCTTATGTATTCATTTTTTGGGGTGGCAGGCCAAGTTGCTGAATTAACAAAATTCACCAACATTAAAACCACCCACGACTCTCCTGTAACCAACAGGTCACAATGCATTAACCTAAGTGAACGTACGGGGAGGTTGCTCCTTGCTCATACATACCTATCCATTTTGAGCACGCATACCCAGAAAGTTCATTTTTAATTTTTTATTTTTTTTTTTTGTTCTACACAATGTTAAAATTGATGTAAACAAGCTCAGCACGTAATTTGAGCCGTAAGCTAAGTTTAATTCATTCAACCTACTTGCCAATAAAAATACTTTCAAAGATTATTCCGCAAAATTATACAGTGCACATTGAAAAGGTTCTCGCAGTGTATTTTATGCTGTCGAAACCGTGCCATTTATCGATAACGCATGCAGTCCAGCGATTATAGGCAATTATGCCAGATTCACACGCCACGATTGATATGTGCGTTAAGCACACAACTCTTATTTAACTACGCAATGCAACGTAGTACATAATATAAATCCAATGCCACAAACAAACCATAAATAGTTCACTAGCCACCCAGCAAAACCTTTAAAAAAAGAAAAAGTTAAGAAATCCGCTTTCAGAATGCCGCGTTTCACAGCAACCCGCCAAAAATTGGAACAACGAGAGGAGAAATTCTCGACGCCCTGTCGTTTGTGCGGTAAAAGCCATGCGGTTCGACTATGCCCGGTATACAGGGAAAAAACGGCAGAAGAACGTTTGCGCGCCGTTTTGATACACAAATACTGCGCTAACTGCCTTAGCCCCTTTCACAAGGTAGAAATATGTACCAGCAAGTACCGGTGTCAACGGTGCAACGAAAAGCACCATACTACCCTGCACACGGAAGAGGAGGTTTCAAACCCGAAGGTCATAGTTGTCGACGAAGAAAATAGTGAAGATAGTGCTCTGTCCATCGACGTCACCGAGCAGTACAAATCGTGGGCGCAGTTAGTAGAAGAAGAGGAAGAGGAAGAGCGTGTGGTGGAGAATCCTGCACAAAGCGGCGGTAGTACCGAGCTACGCCGATTTCGTCCACTACTACGCCATGAACAGGCGTGTCTCACGGACGAAGGCGCGGAAACTAGTCCTTTCCGCCATCCAATGTTTACGCATCGCCACGGACGACAAGATGGAGTGGAAACTCGTCCTTTCCGCCCATCTGCATCTACGCATCGTTGCTGCCGACAGGATGGAGCGGAAACCCGTACTTTTCGCGAATCGCAGCGCAAATCAAGGGATCGGCAACAGCGCGGAGCGGAAACACGTCCTTTCCGCCCGTCCCACCGCCATTCTAACAAAACGAAGCCATACAGCCGGCAAAAAACGTCCCCCCTTACGCTTCAACGATTGCCGTCGGAAGGCTTCCGTTCAGGCCGTATATCTCGAGGCGCTGCACCTCCACCCATCATTCGTTCCTTCGTCGCCATAGCCCCGACGGCTATAGTGCCAATAGAAGCAAGCGGCCGTCTTCATTTAGTTCGCGCCCTCATCGACCCTTGCGCGCCGTCGAGCACAATTGATAGTGATCTAGCTAGGGAGTTACAGTTGGAACGACACCAAACTGGGTGCTCTGTCATACTACATGGCAAATATGGGGTGACCCAACGAATCACCACCCACGCCAGAGTAGTCAAACGCTACTGCCGCTTGAGCCCCGCCGCCAATATCGATTCGGCTGTGGCAAGCCAATTCCAGTTCATGAGGTTAGCGGACAATAACTTCTATCGAAGTACGCCGACCAGGCTAACTCTCGGCGCCGACGTCTACGCCCA
This sequence comes from Ceratitis rosa, assembly GCA_037013455.1. Classification (NCBI taxonomy): domain Eukaryota; kingdom Metazoa; phylum Arthropoda; class Insecta; order Diptera; family Tephritidae; genus Ceratitis; species Ceratitis rosa. Next base: position 28,666 of record JAWMAG010000090.1, on the reverse strand, counting down.
AGTAATGGTCGGGGCTACACCGCCGTCGACCGTAGGCGGCTTGATGGCTCAACCATCCATTTTCGGCCTAGTCATTTCGGGGGCCGCCCAAACGTAGTAATTACAAAAAAAAAAAAAAAAAACATATCAAAACATATTATTATTCTATAATTAAAAAATAAAAAGTGCATTGAATCTTTAAACCACGATACTTTATTTCATTTTAAATTCCTTTCTTTCTAATAGCTGACAAGGAGCGACACGGAATTCATTACATAGCCTATAAACATCCTGGTTGGAGCAATGGTTGGTGGAATCGCTATAAGTCTGTTGCTTACCGCAAGGGGGCCGGCATGTTTAGACCAATGGCCTATGGTAAATATAAGGTACCACCCTAATGTGCATGTAACCCTACATGCATACACACGCACATATGCATAAGTAACAGATGTTCTCAAAAAAAGAAACGGTCTATTTCGCCTAATTAAAAAACTTTTTATTTTCACCTTTCACTTCTATAACGTTTGTCGATCGATACACACCAGCCACTGCGCCACTCAAGGTAATTGCCAATTATATATATATATATATATGTATTGCAAAACGTCTTATTTGAAAATTGTACCCATATTATTAATATTCTTTTAATAAAGACATTATATTGAATCTAATTCGAACATTTTTCTTTTCTTTAATTGTGTTACGTGTGAGCGCCAATATCGCCCGCACGTAATTAGTTATATTATTTTATTTTATTTCATTTTACTTTATTTTGTTTATTTTACTTTATTTAATTTAATTTAATTTAATTTAATTTAATTTTTTTTTTATTTTTTTTTTATTTTATTTTATTTTATTTTATATTTATTTTATTTAATTTAATTTTTTTTATTTTATTTTATTTTGTTTTACTTTATTTTATTTTATTTTATTTTATTTTGTTTTGTTGTATTTTATTTTATTTTATTTTATTTTATTTTATTTTATTTTTTTTTTATTTTATTTTTTTTTTTATTTAATATAATTTAATTTAATTTAATTTAATTTAATTTAATTTAATTTAACCTAATTTAATTTAATTTAATTTAATTCAATTTTAGTTAACTTATTTTAATTTAATATATTTTAGTTTAATTTAATTTAATTCAATATAATTTAATTTAATTTAATTTAATTTCATTTTACTTTTTTTTTTTTATTATATTTTATTTTATTTTATCCTTTTTTTTTAGTTTATGTTATTTGATTTTATTTCATTTCATTTTTTTACTTTATTTTATTTAATTTTATTTTACTTTATTTTATGTTATCTGATTTTATTTCATTTTATTTTATTTTTTTTTATGTTATATTATTTTGTTTTATTTTATTTTATTTTATTTTATATTACTTTATTTTGTTGATTTTTTTATTTTACTTTATTTTATTTTATTTAATTTAATTTAATTTATTTTTTTTATATTATATTTTTATTTTATTTTATTTTATTTTATTTGATCTCATAGAGTTCTGAAAGAAAAAAAGAAATTAAACATTCGTATATATACACGGTGTGTCCCAAAAATAGCCGAACTTGTTGGATATAAAATAGTAAAATACACATTATATTATCTTTGAAAGTTATTATTTATTCAAAAAACGTTCCATTTGACTCAACGCAACGTTTGGAACGATCAACCAGCGCATGCATAGATTTTTTTCTGTCATTTATAAATGTTCTTCAGTACCTCGGTTACGGCTGCTTCATTTTTTTCAATTTTTTTTAATTTTTTAAACTTCAATTTTAATTTTTTTTTCAAGTTTGACACAAAATTTTATATATGCTCTTTGTTCCATTTTATTTTTGAACCATTAGCACACTTTTGGTTTTAATGAAATGGCTGTCACTTTTACATCTGTCATCCGACTTTCATGAAGTCAGCTGCGTTTGAAAAAGGATGAATGTATCTTTTTAATGTTGCAAATTTTCAATAGATGGCGCTGTATGTTGTATGATTTAAATATAAAGCTCGGTTATTTTTGGGACACACCGTGTATATATGAAATTTATACTCACCTTGAATTGTTGACCCTTATCTGAAATACTCAACCCTTATCCAATGGAATACCTACCTTAATTTCCAATTCCTGTAAAGCAAAGAAAATTGAAGAGAAAACGTAAACCGATATTTCCCCTCCTTCCTGGTTAATATAAAGCTAAGCTAAGTAATTGGTATAAATAATAAGCTTACAGTGTTTGTAAAGCATTCGCTAGTATTCTCTTGTATTCGATAATATTCGCTCGCTAAAATTCGACGGCTGTGTCCTCAAAAATATTATTAATATAAATTCTAAATAAAATCAGATTTGTGAACAATATATAGGAAAAAAAGGTGTTTTAATTAAACGCGGAACTAAATAAAATAAATAAATACAGCACTAGCTGATTTATACATGGTGCCGAAACCCGCTTATCAGAGCAAACTGTGCAAAAAAACAAAAAAATATACAGTGGCGGACTAAAGTCTACATACGACCCCTTTTTTTGGAATCCCTACCGTCCCATAGTTTTTACAGGAAAAGTATTGATGTAGTCTTGCTTTGAATTTAATTGTAAGACAAAACCGAAAATTTCATATTTGTTCAACATTAACTTTCAATGTTATTAACAAAAAACTCAAAAAAGCCGTTGACAAAAGTGAACATACGTTTCATTAATTTGTTTCGTTTATTACTTCAGCTATTGTTTTCAGCGGTCAAGTACCGTTTTTTTTTTCTTTCTATACCTTTCTTGGTATTTGGTTTTATCTTTATTGTTTTCCATCATTTGAAAAAAGAAATACAATCGCGAAAATGTCGTCAGGAACGGAAATCCCGGTGGCTGTGCAAAAATTGATTATAAAACACAGAAATGATAAGAAAACGTTCTGCAAAATAGCTAAATTGTTAAATTTAAGAAAAGCGACGGTGCAAACAATTTATAAAAACTTGCAGAATCGGGCTCGTTCGAGAGTAAGCCGCGAAGTGGCCGTCCAAAGAAGCTTACCCATAGGGACATCTCTTTCATCCGTAATAAAGTAAGCCAAAATTCCAAGGTACATGCTACCAATTTGGCCCAGAAGCTAGCGAAATGATCCCAAATTGTTGTGCACTTACGCACAATAACAAGAACTCTTAACAACGAAGGATTCTACAGCAGAACTCCTCGCAAGAAGCCTCTCATAAGCGAGAAAAACCGCGCACATCGGTTGGAGTTCGCTAAAAAGCATCTAAAGAAGGATCATGAGTTCTGGAAAAGCGTGCTATTTACGGATGAGTCAAAATATAACATATTTGGATGCGATGGCAGAGCAAAAGTTTGGAGAAAACCCATTACTGCCATGGATCCCAGGCACCTTATTTCGACCTTAAAGCATGGTGGTGGGAGTGTCATGGATTGGAGAGCAGTTGCAGCGTCTGGGGTGGGTAAATTGGTCTTTATTGAAGGAAATATGGATCGCTTCGAGTATAAGACCATATTGGAAAATAATTTGAAGTTATCTGTGGACAAACTGTGCCTTGGCTCGAGCTGGATCTTTCTACAGGATAATGACCCTAAGCACACAGCGCAAATTGTAAAGGATTGGCTGCTGTATTATGCTCCGCGGCAGTTGCACTCATCACCACAAAGCCCGGAATTGAATATTACATAGCACGTATGGAAAATATTGGAGCGGAAAATTCGAAAACACCCTATAAGTAATGCATCAAAGCTCAGAGAGAAACTTCAAGAAGAGTGGCAAAACATTACAGGAGAACAGCTGGAAAATTTGGTTTTTTTCAATGTTAGACGCTTGCAAGCGGTGATCGATGCGCATGGTGGCCCAACAAAATATTAACTTAGTTATTAAAATTAATATGATTACCTAGAATAGCTAAGCAAAAAATCGTATGTTCACTTTTGTCAGTGCCTTTTTTCCATTTTTTGTTAATAACTTTGAAAGTTAATGTTGAATAAATGAGAAATTTTAGTTTTTGTTATATACCTGAATTTAAAACAAAACTGCATCATTATTTTTTCTGTGAAAGCTATAGGACGGGTTGAATTCCCAAAAAATGGATCGTATGTAGACTTTAGTCCGCCACTGTATATATATATATATATAAAAGAAGATATTTTATATTAAAAATTGAAGGCGATCGGCGAAATAAAGAACATAGCGAGCGAAAAGTCGTGACTTGGGCTGTTAAAAAAGTTGGACAAAGTGCGGTGACCAAAAAATACATACGGAAAGTGCTGTGTAAAAACATTAAAAAGATAAAACAAAAACATAAAAAAGTTAAAATAAAACATAAAAAAATTTAAATTGCTGTGAAAAACATATAAAAATATATCCAAGCACTTACATTTAAAGCCAAAAAACAAAACAAAAAACATGTGAAAAGTGCTGTGTGAAAATACATAAAATACATACAAAATTAAAAACAAATAAACAAAAGAAATACATACACAAGGGCTCTGTGCTACAAAATAACAAAATTAAAAGCAATTAAATGGAAAATTAAAACCAAAAGAATTGTAAAAAAAGTATATATGTATATATAAAGAAAATTATGGTAAATAGAAAATTAAAACAAAAAAAAAAAACAACACCAAAATAGAAGTTTTATGTACATATACATATATATAAAAATATATACATATATATATACACTGGCGGTCATAAAAACCGCACCACACTGAAATTTAAAGAAAATTGTTTCTAATAAGAGTTAAAACCGTTTTATTTTGAAACAAATATTTTTCATTTATTGTTAAGACCAAAAAAAGCTTAGCTTAGTTTAAAGAAAATTTCACTGGTTTTTGTTCAAAATAAAATAATTGAAGAAAATTCACATTTTTAAGGATATTGGTAAAAATCAAGAAAAAAATAAAAGCAATGCAAGTTTTTCAGAGTTTTTCCTCGGTTACATAAGTTTAATATCAGTGCATTAAAAATAAATTATTAGTATCGTGTTGCTCCTCCTTTAGCCTTTATTACAGCCTCAATTCTGGACGGCAAGGAGTCAACAAGGACTTGAAAGATATCATCGGCTATATCTTCGTCTCAGACTTTATCCAAAGCTTCAGCAAGCAATCTGCAACAAAATAAAAAAATATGTGAAAGTTTGGTTAATATTTTGCAAGTTATTAATCATTAGTGAACATTAAAAAGCCCTTACTTACCAATTTAGCACGATGGCACGGCGCAGAATCGTCCTGGAAAACAAACTCATTACTGTGGGATAAATGCTCCTCAATGGCTGGCAGGAGTTGGTCCCTAATAATTTATCCATACTTTTCAGCGTTCACAGTTCCTTGGATATGGAATAAGGGATCCCGGATAAAGTAGGAAAAACAGCTCCACACCATCTGGCTTTCTGGAAACTTCACTGTTTTCACCACACAGTTATCCTTGTATTTTTCACCATCCGACCGACAAACATACGGAAGATTGTCCGCGCATAGCAAATTGAATTTGCTTTCGTCCGACCATAAAACGTTTCTCCAATCCTCAAGGGTCCAGTTTCGGTATTTTTTGGCCCATGATAAGCGGTTTGCTTTCATCCGCTTTGTCAATAAAGGTTTTTTGGCCGGTCGTCTTCCATACAGTTCACAGTCCCGAAGTCTTCTACGTAAAGTTTCGGCACTTAAGTCAACATTGTGATAACTCTTCATCTCAGTCCTTTTTGTTACTGCACTTTTAAATCGATCCTTTAAACTTATTCTACGAATAACGCCGTCTATCCGGGTGTTAGTCTTCCGAGGTCTTGTATAAAAAAAAAAAAACAGTGAAAAAAAAATTAAACGGAGTAAATATATTATATATATATATATATCTATATATATACAACAACGACAACAACAACAACGGCAACAACAACAAGAGAAGTCATATACACATATATATATATACTTAGTTAATACATACATACACACATACATTGAAGTACACATACTTATAATTAATTGAATATATATAGATATATACATATATTAATATAAATGTACATATATATATAGATATAGATATATACATACGTATGAAGCTAAAATATGAATTTTAAATATTTAACCATTTAAGCTCAGCAAGCCGTCGCTGTTAAGTAGGGCAAAGAAGAATAGGCGATAGGCCTACCAACAATGCAATGCGTAACTGTCCACCTGCAGGTAGAGTTTTGTATAAAAAGGGCAGCATCAGCAGCGATCAGACACTTCTGTTTGTGCTGTCGTAGCTAGTGTATATGGTGTGCCGTGAAAACGCTACCAATAGGAGTAGATAGAAATATATGGTGTGACGTGAAAACGCTGCCAGTAGGTTATATGGTGTGACGTGAAAACGCTGCCAGTAGAGTATATGGTGTGACGTGAAAACGCTGCCAATAGAAGTATACGGTGTGTCGTGAAAACGCTGCCAATACGATACAATTAAGGTATATGGTGTGACGTGAAAACACTACCACTACGATGCGATTAAGATATACGGTGTGTCGTGAAAACGCTACCAGTAGGAAATTTAGAAATAAATAAAGTGTGTAATATTAAAACCACTCGTGTTGTCCTTTACTTTCCTCTTTTGGAACCAAAATTATAGGAGAGACCCATAATCCGGCTGAGTGATAGCCCAGCTATAGACCGGAGAACCGGGTTCGTTACAACTGGCGCCCAACGTGGGGCCCTTATAAATCGAGGAAAATAAGGGCCAAGTATCAAGGACCAAAGTGCAGTGTAGTGAGGTGAAGTAGGAAACCCGAGTGCACACGAGTACAAGTGACAGTGACACAAAATATATATAAAAATGATAGAGACACAAGTGTGAGGCACAATAACATTGAAAAAAAAAGAAACGTAGAGAAGAAAAAAAAAGAAAATAGAAATAATAGTAAAAGTAATTTGGGTTTATTACCTCAACAAGGAGGAACTCATACAATACGCAACCGAGTTCGGCTTGTCGAATACAGGCACCGTCGACGAATTAAGAAAACGCCTTGCTATATTCCTACAGGAGGAGTTTGAAAACGAGAGTCTGCGTGATCGGGTCACAGATTTATCGTTAAGACACGCGAAGGTGTTAGTAGCCGCAAACATACCGACACCGAAGCAGAAAGAATCGCTGCGGTTGCCGCAATTACAGCAACCAAGTAACGAAAACGGTACGGGAATGTCACCTCATATGATAGAGGCGTATACCCACGTCTACCCACAGTTGTCCAACCCATCAGTGATGGATCGTGTACATAAGTGGGGTGTGAACTACGATGGCGCCAAGGACCCACTGGGTTTCATCGAACGCGTCGAGGAATTAGCACACGGCTACAAAGTCGAGTTAAACGCGCTCCCGAGAGCTTTACCAGAGCTACTCAAGGATATAGCCTTAGTATGGCTTTGTAATAACCACGGCCAATGGCAAGACTGGGAGACCTTTAAACGGGACTTCCTAAAGTTTTTCCTGAATTCTCGCTATTTTGAACGGCTGGATGACGAAATCAGGCAACGTGTGCAACGTCCAAAAGAAGAATTCAAAGATTATGTACTAGCACTCCAAGGGCTAATGAGACATTCGGAGTACACACCTACTCAAAAGCTCAGACGGATATACCGGAATTGCAGAAGCGAATACCAGCTGTATATAAAAGAGAGCGAGTTCGGCACCCTGTCCGAACTATTAAGTCTGGCCGAAGATTTCGAGAACATCATGCGAGAGAGAGAGCCAACGAGGGCTGCACCCAGAACAATGATACCCAGGAGAAATGAAGAGCGAAACTATGCGGTAAGAGAGGAACAGCATAGAGAGAGATATACGATACCAAGACGGCACTACGAAGAGCATCAGTATGCACCGATAAGTGAGGCGTTGATTCCACGACCACACCAAATGAACCGGCAGCCAAGAACGAGGAGCCAAGCCGAGTGAATCCACCAACGGTGTGTAGACGATGTGGCGAAGATGGACACTACGCCTATGAGTGTCAGAATGCCATCCGACTGTTTTGCTGGACATGCGGACGAAGAGACGTTCGCACGCAAGAGTTTTGTCGTTTGAGTCCGGGAAACGGCCAGCGACTCCACCTAATACGAGGGGTGACATCGTCCCCTGTTGACACAATTTCATACAAGGCACCATCCGTTCTACGTCAGATAGAAGGTCGCATAATGGCCTCTGTAGCGATAGGCGGAAAGCCCATAACAACAACAATCGATACTGGGGCAACACGAAGCTTCATCAGTAAGAAAGCAGCAGAATTATTGAAAATGGGACCAACACAAAGGTTATTCAAAAGGGTGGTGATGGGAGACGGTAGAGCGAGAGCGGTCACCGAAGCAGTAGAAGCAGTCATACGAATAGGTGACAAAGGACATACGAGCGAACTACTGGTCCTGCCAGGCTTAATCGACGACGTGGTCCTCGGGACAGATTACCTGGCAAAAGCCAACACAACTATAAGCTGCGGAGGGCAGAAAATTAAGTTGAAGGCAGAAGGCGAGAAACAAACGAAAACTTCATGTTCGACTATGAAGGTCTACGAAGGAAAGAAAAGTAATAGCAAACAACATGTTACTAAAGGTTATAGAACAACAAAGCAGCGCCACTCACCGGAAAACCCGAACAAGCTATGTACTACATCGAAAACCAAACAATACACATTCGATTGTAAGAAGGAAGAGCAGCCGAACATAGTGGTCGAAAAAAATTAAACAATCAACTGCAGATGGCTAAAGACTAAAATAAGAGAAGTTAAAATGGCTCCGGAAAAGTTCCCGGACTACACGCTAAAAAGCGGAGAATTATACCGCCACATATCAGTAAAAATAGATGGAGAAGACGCCACCCCATGGAAGCATTGCGTAGCAACCCCATTACGTCAGAGAGTAATCCACGATGTTCACAACAGCCCCAACTCCGGACACATGAGCACTAGGGAAACTATTGCAAAGGCAGCAGCACGATATTACTGGCCGATAATGTTCAGGGATATCAAGAGGTATATCCGACAGTGCCCCAGATGTCAAATAACTAAGCCGAGCGAGCAACGAGGTGTAGGTACAGGGGAGACAAGCACGACTCCTGTAGTAGACAGGGCGACCAAGAGACGAAGAAGAAGCCGAAGAAACAAAGAAGAAGAAGAATCAGGCATCGAAGAAGTCTAAGCAGAGAACAAAAGAAGAAGCCGTAGAGTCAGAGGAGAAGAAGAAGCCGAAGAAACAAAAAAAAGAAGAAGAACCGAAGAAATAAGAAGACGTCGTAGAAAAGAGAACAGAAAGGTGAACACAACACGTCCTTACGGGAAGTAAAGGGGGGGTGTGAAGACCCCAAGTCTAAGGACTTGAAGCCTTCACAGCAACAACAACAAGAGAAGTCATATACACATACACATATATATATACTTAGTTAATACATACATACACACATACATTGTATTACACATACTTATAATTAGTTGAATATATATAGATATATACATATATTAATATAAATGTACATATATATATAGATATAGATATATACATACGTATGAAGCTAAAATATGAATTTTAAATATTTAACCATTTAAGCTAAGCAAGCATCAAGCACTAGCACAGCAAGCCGTCGCTGTTAAGTAGGGCAAAGAAGAATAGGCGATAGGCCTACCAACAACGCAATGCGTAATTGTCCACCTGCAGGTAGAGTTTTGTATAAAAAGGGCAGCATCAGCAGTGATCAGACACTTCTGTTTGTGCTGTCGTAGCTAGTGTATATGGTGTGCCGTGAAAACGCTGCCAGTAGGTTATATGGTGTGACGTGAAAACGCTGCCAGTAGAGTATATGGTGTGACGTGAAAACGCTGCCAATAGAAGTATACAGTGTGTCGTGAAAACGCTGCCAATAGAAGTATACAGTGTGTCGTGAAAACGCTGCCAGTACGATGCAATTAAGATATACGGTGTGTCGTGAAAACGCTACCAGTAGGAAATTTAGAAATAAATAAAGTGTGTAATATTAGAACCACTCGTGTTGTCCTTTACTTTCCTCTTTTGGAACCAAAATTATAGGAGAGACCCATAATCCGGCTGAGTGATAGCCCAGCTATAGACCGGAGAACCGGGTTCGTTACAATGTATATACATATATTGTATATGTACTTACATACATAAACAACAAACGAGAAAAAAGAATTAAATAAAATCTCTAAAAAAAGAAAACGAATACAAATATTTACAAAATTTAACAAAATTACATACATTCTCCAAGGTATATAGATATTCTCGGTATATACACCCCAACTGGACCGAAACTCATTCCAACTGGAGAGAATCGGATCAGTGTAAACACATTACACTGCCCAAAGACACCACCTCATAGCAAGTCACCGCTACACAACCGTGGTACATGTATGTACATACTCATATATACATAAAGTGTTTTATTCATATTCAGGCAATTCCCATTTCTTCCCTATTTATAAAAGCAAGCGTGCAAAGATACGTATGTAAATATATAAGTATACATACGTACATACTCGTATAACCTAAGCAAAGCACCCAGCATACAAAAGAGGTATAATAAAAACCCAGTATACATTTATACATTGCTGTGCTCAGACGCCCTGAGACAGTGCAGTACACAACATAAAATATATATACATACATATATATAAATATAAATAAATCTTTTATTTTAAAAATAAATAAAATCAATATCTCACAATGGAGGGCAAAATGGAGAAACCCCAATCCCTCCACCCGCTTACAGACCCCGAACTCGCTCGAAATCTCAGGCGGAAGAAGAGGAATTCCCCAGTTGCATAAAAAATTTGTATATGAGCTATCCATGATGGAAAAATTCTGCGTAAATAGTGGAACACTAGTGAAGAGATTCAGTTCGAAGCAGCTCTTAAAATTTTCAAGGATCATCTGGAAAGGCACATGGAACTAGTAGAAGCAGCCAACCAAAACCTACAGATGAGCAACATGGAAGATGAGAAGACACGCTCAGCATGCGCAGAGGCCTACGAGACCACAAATGACAACGCAATGCTCACGAAATTCTGAATAAGATAGCTACTTGGCCAAATCCAACAAAATATGGATTCTTCCCGGTCAAACACCCCCATCACAAAGATGCCCCCTCCCCCAACACAAGCTGACTCACTCAGCTTTCTCAAGGTACCTGCATGTGACACAGAAATCTTCTATGGAGGATATGAAGA
>JAWMAG010000090.1:0-12500 GCA_037013455.1 Ceratitis rosa | reverse complement strand
CCCTCATCTGTCACGAAACTTTTCGACCCGTCAGGATGGCTATCGCCCATAATGATAGCAGTGAAAACTTTTCTTCAACAACTATGAATGGAAGGAACAGACTGGGACGAAACCGTGATGCCGATCTCACTCCACAAAAGGAACAACTTCAGGAAAAATCTCGCCACAATCGAAGAAATAAGGATACCTCGATGGGTGCAATTCAGCCCAAACAGTTCCATTCAGCTACTCGGATTCTCAGATGCTTCCGAGAAGGCATTCTGCGCTTGCGTATATTTACGAGTCCAGCAAGGTGATGCTGCTACATCCCACTTACTCGCAGCCAAGAGTAAAGTGGCCCCTTACAAACCGTGTCTATCCCCAGGCTGGAACTTTGCGGCGCAGTTTTACTAGCAAAATGAATAAAGTAGAATCCGCCCTCTACCACTCTCACTCAAAGCGACATAAAGTTCGCAAAAACTCGCCTCATAGCTGTCACCAAGCAAAAATATTTCGGAAAAGCCATCACAACACTAGAGTCGAAATGTCCGATAGAAAAAAGAGATTCTCTCCGTACTCTTAACCCCTTCTTGGATATATCAGGACTGCTGCGTGCAAATGGACGTCTCACTCATACCGCCCTCAGCTACGATGAGCGCCATCCAATTATCATACCAGATAATTCCCGATATTGCTCCCTCCTCCTCGAAATTCTCCACTCAACTCTACTGCACGCAATTGAAGGCAGCGTTACCCCCTGAATGGTCCGCATATACACTCCCATTACATACTACCGGTGTAGATTTTGCCGGCCCATTCCTCGTCAAAACCTCGACTATCCGCCGAGTATCCCATTCCAAAGCATACGTGTGTGTATTCGTATTCGACAAAGGCCATTCATCTGGAATTATGCTCCGACCTTACGTTTAAGGCAGCATTCGCACGAATTGTAGGACGAAGAGGCATTCCCCACAAGATATTGTCCGACAACGGCAAAACCTTCGTAGGAGCACAGCGAGGCCTACAAAGAGAACTATCCGCCTTCTTTGAGGAAGTTTCGGACAAAACCACAACAGAATATGCCATTCGCGGACTTACATGGCAATTTATACCGCCTTACGCTCCACATATGGGAGGACTTTGGGAAGCGGCAGTGAAAAGCTTCAAAACTCACTTCACTAAAGTCGCTGGAAATCAAAAGTTCACCTTCGAGGAGTTTACCACTCTCCTAATACGACTTGAAGGTACTAACCCCAGGCCTTGTTAAATACCATTCCTCTTATCATAATTGCATTGTTGTTCTTTATGCTGCTTGTATCTACACTTGTTTATACATACATACATCCATACATACTAATTTTCATATATGCTAAGGTATATGCAATAACATGCAAATATTTGCTTGCTTAAATTCTGCAATCCCGCAAATATGATTAGGCATTAAGCATAAAAACAAAGTTAAGAAAGGGAATTGGGCAAAACAGAAATATGTATGTCATATTTATGTACGTGTATACATATGTACAATACATAAAGTCGTACATAGCAAAATAAGCCTAACGGAAATAACATAAATATAAAGAATCCAAATCAGGTGATCCCTATACTGTAAGGGATTCAACACATTGTATAGACGAAATTTGCAAACTTCTTTGATTGTACAGCTTAGCGAATTCTGTCATTCGGTTTTTGGTTGGTGCAGCATATAGTTGCTATTTTTTATATTTTGCTTGTGCATAGGTACGTGCATATTGTAAATTAAACAAATTTTTGATGTTCGTGAATAAAGCTTATTAATTTTAACGAAACGTTCGTTTCTTCATTTGAATAAAAAAAGGGTCAGTAAAAAAGCTTACTGTTCCCCTAAACAGTGATCTCGTCATTATCAAAGCCGAGCTCCTACCCCCAAACGAATGGCGACTAGGTCGCATAACGAAACGGCATTCCGGACCCGACCAAATCGTTTGCGTGGTAGACCCGCAATATAACCAAATTCTGCCTTCTGCCACCCGTTGAGCTTATACATCCCCCTCACCCTCTCTCTCGAAAAGCGAAACTCTGCACACCTCCACTCTCCATCATCTCATACTAAAATTGTTTTTCGAACGATGTCTTTTCAGATCACAGTACTTCGGCAAGTGTCGGTTGTGTTGCCGCACCCTCTCATTGCGCCACTGTCTTGCTTTCCTGGCGATGACGCCCGACGAGAGGTACGATTCCGCAAAAGCACATCGCTATTGCATAAATTGTCTAGCGACTTCACATACAACCGGAGCATGCGACTCCCCAGACAGTTGTCGTCGATGCGGACTAGCACATCACACGCTGCTTCACCGACCCTCGCGCGAGCTCACAGAGCGCGCACCGCATCACAGCCGAAGGCAAGTTATTCAATTCAATTCAATTCAATTCAATTCAATTCAATTCAATTCAATTCAATTCAATTCAATTCAATTCAATTCAATTCAATTCAATTCAATTCAATTCAATTCAATTCAATTCAATTCAATTCAATTCAATTCAATTCAATTCAATTCAATTCAATTCAATTCAATTCAATTCAATTCAATTCAATTCAATTCAATTCAATTCAATTCAATTCAATTCAATTCAATTCAATTCAATTCAATTCAATTCAATTCAATTCAATTCAATTCAATTCAATTCAATTCAATTCAATTCAATTCAATTCAATTCAATTCAATTCAATTCAATTCAATTCAATTCAATTCAATTCAATTCAATTCAATTCAATTCAATTCAATTCAATTCAATTCAATTCAATTCAATTCAATTCAATTCAATTCAATTCAATTCAATTCAATTCAATTCAATTCAATTCAATTCAATTCAATTCAATTCAATTCAATTCAATTCAATTCAATTCAATTCAATTCAATTCAATTCAATTCAATTCAATTCAATTCAATTCAATTCAATTCAATTCAATTCAATTCAATTCAATTCAATTCAATTCAATTCAATTCAATTCAATTCAATTCAATTCAATTCAATTCAATTCAATTCAATTCAATTCAATTCAATTCAATTCAATTCAATTCAATTCAATTCAATTCAATTCAATTCAATTCAATTCAATTCAATTCAATTCAATTCAATTCAATTCAATTCAATTCAATTCAATTCAATTCAATTCAATTCAATTCAATTCAATTCAATTCAATTCAATTCAATTCAATTCAATTCAATTCAATTCAATTCAATTCAATTCAATTCAATTCAATTCAATTCAATTCAATTCAATTCAATTCAATTCAATTCAATTCAATTCAATTCAATTCAATTCAATTCAATTCAATTCAATTCAATTCAATTCAATTCAATTCAATTCAATTCAATTCAATTCAATTCAATTCAATTCAATTCAATTCAATTCAATTCAATTCAATTCAATTCAATTCAATTCAATTCAATTCAATTCAATTCAATTCAATTCAATTCAATTCAATTCAATTCAATTCAATTCAATTCAATTCAATTCAATTCAATTCAATTCAATTCAATTCAATTCAATTCAATTCAATTCAATTCAATTCAATTCAATTCAATTCAATTCAATTCAATTCAATTCAATTCAATTCAATTCAATTCAATTCAATTCAATTCAATTCAATTCAATTCAATTCAATTCAATTCAATTCAATTCAATTCAATTCAATTCAATTCAATTCAATTCAATTCAATTCAATTCAATTCAATTCAATTCAATTCAATTCAATTCAATTCAATTCAATTCAATTCAATTCAATTCAATTCAATTCAATTCAATTCAATTCAATTCAATTCAATTCAATTCAATTCAATTCAATTCAATTCAATTCAATTCAATTCAATTCAATTCAATTCAATTCAATTCAATTCAATTCAATTCAATTCAATTCAATTCAATTCAATTCAATTCAATTCAATTCAATTCAATTCAATTCAATTCAATTCAATTCAATTCAATTCAATTCAATTCAATTCAATTCAATTCAATTCAATTCAATTCAATTCAATTCAATTCAATTCAATTCAATTCAATTCAATTCAATTCAATTCAATTCAATTCAATTCAATTCAATTCAATTCAATTCAATTCAATTCAATTCAATTCAATTCAATTCAATTCAATTCAATTCAATTCAATTCAATTCAATTCAATTCAATTCAATTCAATTCAATTCAATTCAATTCAATTCAATTCAATTCAATTCAATTCAATTCAATTCAATTCAATTCAATTCAATTCAATTCAATTCAATTCAATTCAATTCAATTCAATTCAATTCAATTCAATTCAATTCAATTCAATTCAATTCAATTCAATTCAATTCAATTCAATTCAATTCAATTCAATTCAATTCAATTCAATTCAATTCAATTCAATTCAATTCAATTCAATTCAATTCAATTCAATTCAATTCAATTCAATTCAATTCAATTCAATTCAATTCAATTCAATTCAATTCAATTCAATTCAATTCAATTCAATTCAATTCAATTCAATTCAATTCAATTCAATTCAATTCAATTCAATTCAATTCAATTCAATTCAATTCAATTCAATTCAATTCAATTCAATTCAATTCAATTCAATTCAATTCAATTCAATTCAATTCAATTCAATTCAATTCAATTCAATTCAATTCAATTCAATTCAATTCAATTCAATTCAATTCAATTCAATTCAATTCAATTCAATTCAATTCAATTCAATTCAATTCAATTCAATTCAATTCAATTCAATTCAATTCAATTCAATTCAATTCAATTCAATTCAATTCAATTCAATTCAATTCAATTCAATTCAATTCAATTCAATTCAATTCAATTCAATTCAATTCAATTCAATTCAATTCAATTCAATTCAATTCAATTCAATTCAATTCAATTCAATTCAATTCAATTCAATTCAATTCAATTCAATTCAATTCAATTCAATTCAATTCAATTCAATTCAATTCAATTCAATTCAATTCAATTCAATTCAATTCAATTCAATTCAATTCAATTCAATTCAATTCAATTCAATTCAATTCAATTCAATTCAATTCAATTCAATTCAATTCAATTCAATTCAATTCAATTCAATTCAATTCAATTCAATTCAATTCAATTCAATTCAATTCAATTCAATTCAATTCAATTCAATTCAATTCAATTCAATTCAATTCAATTCAATTCAATTCAATTCAATTCAATTCAATTCAATTCAATTCAATTCAATTCAATTCAATTCAATTCAATTCAATTCAATTCAATTCAATTCAATTCAATTCAATTCAATTCAATTCAATTCAATTCAATTCAATTCAATTCAATTCAATTCAATTCAATTCAATTCAATTCAATTCAATTCAATTCAATTCAATTCAATTCAATTCAATTCAATTCAATTCAATTCAATTCAATTCAATTCAATTCAATTCAATTCAATTCAATTCAATTCAATTCAATTCAATTCAATTCAATTCAATTCAATTCAATTCAATTCAATTCAATTCAATTCAATTCAATTCAATTCAATTCAATTCAATTCAATTCAATTCAATTCAATTCAATTCAATTCAATTCAATTCAATTCAATTCAATTCAATTCAATTCAATTCAATTCAATTCAATTCAATTCAATTCAATTCAATTCAATTCAATTCAATTCAATTCAATTCAATTCAATTCAATTCAATTCAATTCAATTCAATTCAATTCAATTCAATTCAATTCAATTCAATTCAATTCAATTCAATTCAATTCAATTCAATTCAATTCAATTCAATTCAATTCAATTCAATTCAATTCAATTCAATTCAATTCAATTCAATTCAATTCAATTCAATTCAATTCAATTCAATTCAATTCAATTCAATTCAATTCAATTCAATTCAATTCAATTCAATTCAATTCAATTCAATTCAATTCAATTCAATTCAATTCAATTCAATTCAATTCAATTCAATTCAATTCAATTCAATTCAATTCAATTCAATTCAATTCAATTCAATTCAATTCAATTCAATTCAATTCAATTCAATTCAATTCAATTCAATTCAATTCAATTCAATTCAATTCAATTCAATTCAATTCAATTCAATTCAATTCAATTCAATTCAATTCAATTCAATTCAATTCAATTCAATTCAATTCAATTCAATTCAATTCAATTCAATTCAATTCAATTCAATTCAATTCAATTCAATTCAATTCAATTCAATTCAATTCAATTCAATTCAATTCAATTCAATTCAATTCAATTCAATTCAATTCAATTCAATTCAATTCAATTCAATTCAATTCAATTCAATTCAATTCAATTCAATTCAATTCAATTCAATTCAATTCAATTCAATTCAATTCAATTCAATTCAATTCAATTCAATTCAATTCAATTCAATTCAATTCAATTCAATTCAATTCAATTCAATTCAATTCAATTCAATTCAATTCAATTCAATTCAATTCAATTCAATTCAATTCAATTCAATTCAATTCAATTCAATTCAATTCAATTCAATTCAATTCAATTCAATTCAATTCAATTCAATTCAATTCAATTCAATTCAATTCAATTCAATTCAATTCAATTCAATTCAATTCAATTCAATTCAATTCAATTCAATTCAATTCAATTCAATTCAATTCAATTCAATTCAATTCAATTCAATTCAATTCAATTCAATTCAATTCAATTCAATTCAATTCAATTCAATTCAATTCAATTCAATTCAATTCAATTCAATTCAATTCAATTCAATTCAATTCAATTCAATTCAATTCAATTCAATTCAATTCAATTCAATTCAATTCAATTCAATTCAATTCAATTCAATTCAATTCAATTCAATTCAATTCAATTCAATTCAATTCAATTCAATTCAATTCAATTCAATTCAATTCAATTCAATTCAATTCAATTCAATTCAATTCAATTCAATTCAATTCAATTCAATTCAATTCAATTCAATTCAATTCAATTCAATTCAATTCAATTCAATTCAATTCAATTCAATTCAATTCAATTCAATTCAATTCAATTCAATTCAATTCAATTCAATTCAATTCAATTCAATTCAATTCAATTCAATTCAATTCAATTCAATTCAATTCAATTCAATTCAATTCAATTCAATTCAATTCAATTCAATTCAATTCAATTCAATTCAATTCAATTCAATTCAATTCAATTCAATTCAATTCAATTCAATTCAATTCAATTCAATTCAATTCAATTCAATTCAATTCAATTCAATTCAATTCAATTCAATTCAATTCAATTCAATTCAATTCAATTCAATTCAATTCAATTCAATTCAATTCAATTCAATTCAATTCAATTCAATTCAATTCAATTCAATTCAATTCAATTCAATTCAATTCAATTCAATTCAATTCAATTCAATTCAATTCAATTCAATTCAATTCAATTCAATTCAATTCAATTCAATTCAATTCAATTCAATTCAATTCAATTCAATTCAATTCAATTCAATTCAATTCAATTCAATTCAATTCAATTCAATTCAATTCAATTCAATTCAATTCAATTCAATTCAATTCAATTCAATTCAATTCAATTCAATTCAATTCAATTCAATTCAATTCAATTCAATTCAATTCAATTCAATTCAATTCAATTCAATTCAATTCAATTCAATTCAATTCAATTCAATTCAATTCAATTCAATTCAATTCAATTCAATTCAATTCAATTCAATTCAATTCAATTCAATTCAATTCAATTCAATTCAATTCAATTCAATTCAATTCAATTCAATTCAATTCAATTCAATTCAATTCAATTCAATTCAATTCAATTCAATTCAATTCAATTCAATTCAATTCAATTCAATTCAATTCAATTCAATTCAATTCAATTCAATTCAATTCAATTCAATTCAATTCAATTCAATTCAATTCAATTCAATTCAATTCAATTCAATTCAATTCAATTCAATTCAATTCAATTCAATTCAATTCAATTCAATTCAATTCAATTCAATTCAATTCAATTCAATTCAATTCAATTCAATTCAATTCAATTCAATTCAATTCAATTCAATTCAATTCAATTCAATTCAATTCAATTCAATTCAATTCAATTCAATTCAATTCAATTCAATTCAATTCAATTCAATTCAATTCAATTCAATTCAATTCAATTCAATTCAATTCAATTCAATTCAATTCAATTCAATTCAATTCAATTCAATTCAATTCAATTCAATTCAATTCAATTCAATTCAATTCAATTCAATTCAATTCAATTCAATTCAATTCAATTCAATTCAATTCAATTCAATTCAATTCAATTCAATTCAATTCAATTCAATTCAATTCAATTCAATTCAATTCAATTCAATTCAATTCAATTCAATTCAATTCAATTCAATTCAATTCAATTCAATTCAATTCAATTCAATTCAATTCAATTCAATTCAATTCAATTCAATTCAATTCAATTCAATTCAATTCAATTCAATTCAATTCAATTCAATTCAATTCAATTCAATTCAATTCAATTCAATTCAATTCAATTCAATTCAATTCAATTCAATTCAATTCAATTCAATTCAATTCAATTCAATTCAATTCAATTCAATTCAATTCAATTCAATTCAATTCAATTCAATTCAATTCAATTCAATTCAATTCAATTCAATTCAATTCAATTCAATTCAATTCAATTCAATTCAATTCAATTCAATTCAATTCAATTCAATTCAATTCAATTCAATTCAATTCAATTCAATTCAATTCAATTCAATTCAATTCAATTCAATTCAATTCAATTCAATTCAATTCAATTCAATTCAATTCAATTCAATTCAATTCAATTCAATTCAATTCAATTCAATTCAATTCAATTCAATTCAATTCAATTCAATTCAATTCAATTCAATTCAATTCAATTCAATTCAATTCAATTCAATTCAATTCAATTCAATTCAATTCAATTCAATTCAATTCAATTCAATTCAATTCAATTCAATTCAATTCAATTCAATTCAATTCAATTCAATTCAATTCAATTCAATTCAATTCAATTCAATTCAATTCAATTCAATTCAATTCAATTCAATTCAATTCAATTCAATTCAATTCAATTCAATTCAATTCAATTCAATTCAATTCAATTCAATTCAATTCAATTCAATTCAATTCAATTCAATTCAATTCAATTCAATTCAATTCAATTCAATTCAATTCAATTCAATTCAATTCAATTCAATTCAATTCAATTCAATTCAATTCAATTCAATTCAATTCAATTCAATTCAATTCAATTCAATTCAATTCAATTCAATTCAATTCAATTCAATTCAATTCAATTCAATTCAATTCAATTCAATTCAATTCAATTCAATTCAATTCAATTCAATTCAATTCAATTCAATTCAATTCAATTCAATTCAATTCAATTCAATTCAATTCAATTCAATTCAATTCAATTCAATTCAATTCAATTCAATTCAATTCAATTCAATTCAATTCAATTCAATTCAATTCAATTCAATTCAATTCAATTCAATTCAATTCAATTCAATTCAATTCAATTCAATTCAATTCAATTCAATTCAATTCAATTCAATTCAATTCAATTCAATTCAATTCAATTCAATTCAATTCAATTCAATTCAATTCAATTCAATTCAATTCAATTCAATTCAATTCAATTCAATTCAATTCAATTCAATTCAATTCAATTCAATTCAATTCAATTCAATTCAATTCAATTCAATTCAATTCAATTCAATTCAATTCAATTCAATTCAATTCAATTCAATTCAATTCAATTCAATTCAATTCAATTCAATTCAATTCAATTCAATTCAATTCAATTCAATTCAATTCAATTCAATTCAATTCAATTCAATTCAATTCAATTCAATTCAATTCAATTCAATTCAATTCAATTCAATTCAATTCAATTCAATTCAATTCAATTCAATTCAATTCAATTCAATTCAATTCAATTCAATTCAATTCAATTCAATTCAATTCAATTCAATTCAATTCAATTCAATTCAATTCAATTCAATTCAATTCAATTCAATTCAATTCAATTCAATTCAATTCAATTCAATTCAATTCAATTCAATTCAATTCAATTCAATTCAATTCAATTCAATTCAATTCAATTCAATTCAATTCAATTCAATTCAATTCAATTCAATTCAATTCAATTCAATTCAATTCAATTCAATTCAATTCAATTCAATTCAATTCAATTCAATTCAATTCAATTCAATTCAATTCAATTCAATTCAATTCAATTCAATTCAATTCAATTCAATTCAATTCAATTCAATTCAATTCAATTCAATTCAATTCAATTCAATTCAATTCAATTCAATTCAATTCAATTCAATTCAATTCAATTCAATTCAATTCAATTCAATTCAATTCAATTCAATTCAATTCAATTCAATTCAATTCAATTCAATTCAATTCAATTCAATTCAATTCAATTCAATTCAATTCAATTCAATTCAATTCAATTCAATTCAATTCAATTCAATTCAATTCAATTCAATTCAATTCAATTCAATTCAATTCAATTCAATTCAATTCAATTCAATTCAATTCAATTCAATTCAATTCAATTCAATTCAATTCAATTCAATTCAATTCAATTCAATTCAATTCAATTCAATTCAATTCAATTCAATTCAATTCAATTCAATTCAATTCAATTCAATTCAATTCAATTCAATTCAATTCAATTCAATTCAATTCAATTCAATTCAATTCAATTCAATTCAATTCAATTCAATTCAATTCAATTCAATTCAATTCAATTCAATTCAATTCAATTCAATTCAATTCAATTCAATTCAATTCAATTCAATTCAATTCAATTCAATTCAATTCAATTCAATTCAATTCAATTCAATTCAATTCAATTCAATTCAATTCAATTCAATTCAATTCAATTCAATTCAATTCAATTCAATTCAATTCAATTCAATTCAATTCAATTCAATTCAATTCAATTCAATTCAATTCAATTCAATTCAATTCAATTCAATTCAATTCAATTCAATTCAATTCAATTCAATTCAATTCAATTCAATTCAATTCAATTCAATTCAATTCAATTCAATTCAATTCAATTCAATTCAATTCAATTCAATTCAATTCAATTCAATTCAATTCAATTCAATTCAATTCAATTCAATTCAATTCAATTCAATTCAATTCAATTCAATTCAATTCAATTCAATTCAATTCAATTCAATTCAATTCAATTCAATTCAATTCAATTCAATTCAATTCAATTCAATTCAATTCAATTCAATTCAATTCAATTCAATTCAATTCAATTCAATTCAATTCAATTCAATTCAATTCAATTCAATTCAATTCAATTCAATTCAATTCAATTCAATTCAATTCAATTCAATTCAATTCAATTCAATTCAATTCAATTCAATTCAATTCAATTCAATTCAATTCAATTCAATTCAATTCAATTCAATTCAATTCAATTCAATTCAATTCAATTCAATTCAATTCAATTCAATTCAATTCAATTCAATTCAATTCAATTCAATTCAATTCAATTCAATTCAATTCAATTCAATTCAATTCAATTCAATTCAATTCAATTCAATTCAATTCAATTCAATTCAATTCAATTCAATTCAATTCAATTCAATTCAATTCAATTCAATTCAATTCAATTCAATTCAATTCAATTCAATTCAATTCAATTCAATTCAATTCAATTCAATTCAATTCAATTCAATTCAATTCAATTCAATTCAATTCAATTCAATTCAATTCAATTCAATTCAATTCAATTCAATTCAATTCAATTCAATTCAATTCAATTCAATTCAATTCAATTCAATTCAATTCAATTCAATTCAATTCAATTCAATTCAATTCAATTCAATTCAATTCAATTCAATTCAATTCAATTCAATTCAATTCAATTCAATTCAATTCAATTCAATTCAATTCAATTCAATTCAATTCAATTCAATTCAATTCAATTCAATTCAATTCAATTCAATTCAATTCAATTCAATTCAATTCAATTCAATTCAATTCAATTCAATTCAATTCAATTCAATTCAATTCAATTCAATTCAATTCAATTCAATTCAATTCAATTCAATTCAATTCAATTCAATTCAATTCAATTCAATTCAATTCAATTCAATTCAATTCAATTCAATTCAATTCAATTCAATTCAATTCAATTCAATTCAATTCAATTCAATTCAATTCAATTCAATTCAATTCAATTCAATTCAATTCAATTCAATTCAATTCAATTCAATTCAATTCAATTCAATTCAATTCAATTCAATTCAATTCAATTCAATTCAATTCAATTCAATTCAATTCAATTCAATTCAATTCAATTCAATTCAATTCAATTCAATTCAATTCAATTCAATTCAATTCAATTCAATTCAATTCAATTCAATTCAATTCAATTCAATTCAATTCAATTCAATTCAATTCAATTCAATTCAATTCAATTCAATTCAATTCAATTCAATTCAATT